>OX246743.1:34327887-34362887 GCA_945910005.1 Isoperla grammatica
TACGCCCAAACACGGGCTTTTCGTATTGAATCAAACAAGTTGAAGAGCAAGTCTTTGCTCATCGCCAAAATACATCAATGAAACAAATGAATTGAATCTATGGAAAGACAAAATTTTTTAGAAGATAATATATTCTGACTTTGGAAAAGAAAGTTAAACATCAATAAAACAAATGAATTGAATCTATGGAAAGACAACATTTTTTAGAAAATAATATATTCTGACTTTGGAGAAGAAAGTTAAACATCAATAAAAAAAATGAATTGAATCTATGGAAAGACAAATTTTTTTTGAAAATAATATATTCTGACTTTGGAAAAGAAAGTTAAACATCAATAAAAGAAATGAATTGAATCTATGGAAAGTCAACATTCTTTAGAAGATAATATATTCTGACTTTGGAAAAGAAAGTTAAATATCAATAAAAACAAATGAATTGAATCTATGGAAAGACAAAATTTTTTAGGAAATAATATATTCTGACTATGGAAAAGAAAGTTAAAGAAGTTTACAAACTTTCACTACGTTGTTGTCCATTATTACAACTTGTAACCGGCGAGAAGTAACTATCGGTACACTTGTCTTTCTTTGTTCAATATTTGCAATTTTATAATGTTTGTTGTTCATCCATCGGTTGAATTGTTTTGTATCGTTGTTGTATTTTGACGTTGCCAGTAGCCTATATAGATGAAAGAGAGTTGAGAGAGTAACAGTAGCAAAGAAGACGAAAATAATCGCGAGAATTGGGACGGGAACGGAGAACCTTAATTAATTGAAATGAATAATTCATGAAGGTTGAGATTGAAAAGAAAATGAATTCAAATCGAATTATTACCACGGTAGATATCAAGACAAGTCGTGCTGTTATAATTAACGGCATTGACGGCCATTCTCGTTCAAGTTGTTGCATTTGCCTGACTGTTTAATCCAATTCAACCGACCTCTCGCCCCCCAACCCCCCTCCCCCCCTCCCTCAATATTGCTACTTGCGAACGACATTTTTGAATAAACATGAAATATATGGCTATAATTTTAACACTGTCAATGTATATTATATTTTCAGGTTCTTAGAAATATTGTCACTATTAGTATTTTATTTTACGGTTCTCAACGAGTTCTGTTAAACATACCTCACACAATTTCCTACGCGAATGCGTTTTTGAGCTATACTAATTTTGCTACACAGCGAACGGGTAATAATTATCCCCTCCATCTTGAGGCGGCCATCTTGTGCTGGCCATCTTACGGCGGCCATCTTGTGGTGGCCATCTTGCGGTGGTGTGAGAGGTCACCCGCTCATGTTAAATGTTGCATAACATTCTTTCATTCTCGATCTTTTAAACCATGTTTTCCTTTTTGGGTGTGTTTAAAGTTATTAACAATTGTCTGGTATACAGAATTTCGTAACGTACCACCACCCCTCCCCCCCCCCCCCCATTCCAAACCTGCGGTGAAAGACGTTTCCGTAAAAATAGGTATAGTGAGTAGTTTCAAGAACAGTTCATATACTTGTGCGTCATTTGTATGACGTCACCGTTTACCTGTATTATTCAGACGATAAAAACCCAAAATTAACCGATGACCGATCTCTGTGCCTTCTGTATTTGAGCAGGCTCGCAAGAGCAACGAGAGGAACAGAGAGGTGTGGAGGGATTTATTTCATTATTAATAATAATACATGACGTAATGGTGGTCGTTAAGAAACATTTACAACTTGGCTGCAACAAAAAGTGAATATTTATTCTGTACTTTAACTTGAATCAAATCAGAAAGATTTATATTTCTTTTAAGTCTATATTGAAAATGATTTTTGTGTTTCTCTTTTTGTAATTAGTTTGCTTTTTCCACTGAAGGTTTCAAGCTATATTAATCATTTCATTAATTTTAGTTGAATATACTACTAATAAAACAGTGAACCTTTTAAACCCTTCATCAAAATGAATTCGAAAAAACTTCCCCGAAATTATTCACCTTGGTTTTAAAAATTAAATGGACTTTGATTAAAGCTATGAATACAACCTCTAATTTAAAAAAATTATTACCTACTTCTTTGTTTCCAAGCGTAGGCCGCGGTACTCAAAAGCTTCACAAAATCCGTTCTATTATAAAATTAATCGTACGCGGGCGAAAGTTTCTCCGAGTGAGCCGGGTGGGGAGGGGGAGGGGGGGATGAGGGGGTGGTCTATACAACTCATTGCACGCACGGCCTTCCTGATAGCAAATTACCTTATTCACCGCCCTCTGAGCCGCTTATGTCGCTGTGCGTACGCGGAATCCTCGCTGGCAATTAGAGCTAAGTACATGTGTGATAAATGATTCGCGGAGACATTTTCTACAACCCCTAACTTATATAGAGATTTAATTTAGCGTAGCGTCGTGCGTTTGTAATTACAAGAAGACCCACCCGCATGAGTCAAAGGGTCTTAGTCGAACCACCGTGGAAGCAAAGTAGGTATTAGTAGCGTCGTGCGCTTGTAGTTACAAGAAGACCCACCCGCATGAGTCAAAGGGTCTTAGTCGAACCACCGTGGAAGCAAAGTAGGTATTAGTAGCGTCGTGTGCTTGTTATTACAAGAAGACTCACCCGCATGAGTCAAAGGGTCTTAGTC
Source organism: Isoperla grammatica (assembly GCA_945910005.1). Classification (NCBI taxonomy): domain Eukaryota; kingdom Metazoa; phylum Arthropoda; class Insecta; order Plecoptera; family Perlodidae; genus Isoperla; species Isoperla grammatica. The sequence goes on from OX246743.1 coordinate 34,330,497, forward strand.
GAACCATCGTGGAAGCAAAGTAGGTATTAGTAGCGTTGTGCGCTTGTAGTTACAAGAAGACCCACCCGCATGAGTCAAAGGGTCTCAGTCAAACCACCGTGGAAGCAAAGTAGGTATTAGTAGCGTCGTGCGCTTGTAATTACAAGAAGACCCACCCTCATGAGTCAAAGGGTCTTAGTCGAACCACCGTGGAAGCAAAGTAGGTATTAGTAGCGTCGTGCGCTTGTAATTACAAGAAGACCCACCCGCATGAGTCAAAGAGTCATAGTCGAACCATCGTGGAAGCAAAGTAGGTATTAGTAGCGTCGTGAGCTTGTAATTACAAGAAGACCCACCCGCATGAGTCAAAGGGTCTTAGTCGAACCACCGTGGAAGAAAAGTAGGTATTAGTAGCGTCGTGCGCTTGTAATTACAAGAAGACCCACCCGCATGAGTCAAAGGGTCTTAGTCGAACCATCGTGGAAGCAAAGTAGGTATTAGTAGCGTCGTGCGCTTGTAATTACAAGAAGACCCACCCGCATGAGTCAAAGAGTCATAGTCGAACCACCGTGGAAGAAAAGTAGGTATTAGTAGCGTCGTGCGCTTGTAATTACAAGAAGACCCACCCGCATGAGTCAAAGGGTCTTAGTCGAACCATCGTGGAAGCAAAGTAGGTATTAGTAGCGTCGTGCGCTTGTAATTACAAGAAGACTCACCCGCATGAGTCAAAGGGTCTTAGTCGAACCACCGTGGAAGAAAAGTAGGTATTAGTAGCGTCGTGCGCTTGTAATTACAAGAAGACCCACCCGCATGAGTCAAAGGGTCTTAGTCGAACCACAGTGGAAGCAAAGAAGGTATTAGTAACGTCGTGCGCTTGTAATTACAAGAAGACCCACCCGCATGAGTCAAAGGGTCTTAGTCGAACCACCGTGGAAGCAAAGTAGGTATTAGTAGCGTCGTAGAAGACCCACCCGCATTAGTCAAAGGGTCTTAGTCAAACCACCGTGGAAGCAAAGTAGGTATTAGTAGCGTCGTGCGCTTATAATTACAGGAAGACCCACCCGCATGAGTCAAAGGGTCTTAGTCGAACCACAGTGGAAGCAAAGAAGGTATTAGTAGCGCAGTGCGCTTGTAATTACAAGAAGACCCACCCGCATGAGTCAAAGAGTCTTGGTCGAACCACCGTGGAAGCAAAGTAGGTATTAGTAGCGTCGTGAGCTTGTAATTACAAGAAGACCCACCCGCGTGAGTCAAAGGGTCTTAGTCGAACCATCGTGGAAGCAATGTAGGTATTAGTAGCGTCGTGAGCTTGTAATTACAAGAAGACCCACCCGCATGAGTCAAAGGGTCTTAGTCGAACCATCGTGGAAGCAAAGTAGGTATTAGTAGCGTCGTGCGCTTGTAATTACAAGAAGACTCACCCGCATGAGTCAAAGGGTCGTAGTCGAACCATCGTGGAAGCAAAGTAGGTATTAGTAGCGTCGTGCGCTTGTAATTACAAGAAGACCCACCCGCATGAGTCAAAGGGTCTTAGTCGAACCACCGTGGAAGCAAAGTAGGTATTAGTAGCGTCGTCCGCTTGTGATTACAAGAAGACCCACCCGCATGAGTCAAAGGGTCTTAGTCGAACCACCGTAGAAGCAAAGCAGGTATAAGTAGCGTCGTGCGCTTGTAATTACAAGAAGACCCACCCGCATGAGTCAAGGGGTCTTAGTCGAACCATCGTGGAAGCAAAGTAGGTATTAGTAGCGTCGTGAGCTTGTAATTACAAGAAGACTCACCCGCATGAGTCAAAGGGTCGTAGTCGAACCATCGTGGAAGCAAAGTAGGTATTAGTAGCGTCGTGCGCTTGTAATTACAAGAAGACTCACCCGCGTGAGTCAAAGGGTCGTAGTCGAACCACCGTGGAAGCAAAGTAGGTATTAGTAGCGTCGTGCACTTGTAATTACAAGAAGACCCACCCGCATGAGTCAAAGGGTCTTAGTCGAACCACCGTGGAAGCAAAGTAGGTATTAGTAGCGTCGTGAGCTTGTAATTACAAGAAGACTCACCCGCATGAGTCAAAGGGTCTTAGTCGAACCACCGTGGAAGCAAAGTAGGTATTAGTAGCGTCGTGTGCTTGTAATTACAAGAAGACCCACCCGCATGAGTCAAAGGGTCTTAGTCGAACCACCGTGGAAGCAAAGTAGGTATTAGTAGCGAAGTGTGAATTATTTTGAAACTATTCATTAAAAATGATCTAAATATAATAATTATTTTACTAACTTTGTTACACTTTGCAGTAAGTTTAATAATAGCCCAAGTACGTAAGTTCGTACAAACGGAGGAAATTTCCTAGGAAATACACCCTGCTCTCTCCCCTCCACCCCTACCACAAGCTAAAACATTCAACAAACAGTCAGACGGTAGTAATACAACCTACTTTGTCAACACTTCTACGGGTTAGTTTGTAAGTTGGTGGTAGTGTAAAGCTAGAAATGACGATATTCAATATGGTTGCAGTTATCGTGTTGCCTAACAAGGCAGAGACAATGTTAAAATAAGCTTTGCATATATTATTGGCTTTCCTAAACGCACTTTAACTTTAGCTCAACTTAATCTCAATTAAAAGACCGTGTTCTATAGTTTGAAATACGCAAAACGTAGGCCATACCTGTTTCTGGGGATGGGAAAAAGCGTTTAAAATTCAAAACGTTTAACCTCGTTTGAAAACGACGTTTAAACACGCCCCCTTTCCCACACGAAAAGTGTGTGATTTTGATTGATATTTGAAATTTTCGAAATTATTGTGTTCATTGAAATTGTGAATTCAAAGAAGATTTACCGCGCATAGTGGCTGATAACAAGCAAAGACAAGCAAAGACAAGCAAAGACAATCAAAGACAAGCAAAGACAAGCAAAGAAAGTCGGCGGCCGCACATTGGGAACAGGGAAGTGCTTTGAGTTTGAGCAAACTTGAAAATTGGAAAAACCTTAATCGATATTTTGACTATGAGAAAATTCGATTCGACGTTTATTTTTTGTTTAAAACACTTAGGGTTATATGCATAGTCGCTCCTCATGTGCTCCTCATCTCAACCTTTCCTCAGACTCGCCCAACCACCAATCACAGTGCAGCATTGCCATGACTGTGGACTGCTCAGTGATTGGTGGTTGGGCGAGTCTGAGGAACTGAGCTGAGGAGCCACTATGCATTTGACCCTTAATCTTAACTCTACAGTCGTTTTTAAACGTTCAAACATTTAAACGACCCTTCCCTACTTTTCCCTAGGTATCCTCATGGGCGATAGTAACTCACGAACTGAGCTGAAAAGGTATTGATAATGAAGGTACCCTAGAGTGTAGTATCAGGTCAGTGCACAATCGGAAACACAAACCCCAATCTCTTCACCCCTCCCCATCATCGAAACAAAGACGTTAGAGATGTCAAAGATGTTAGTTCCATCGCGAAGCACAAACTACTCCATCACGCTATGATTTCAACAAACAACTCGGTACTTTTATCCGTGCTAATCAGTCTAGTTGCTGGCATGTCTGCGCGGAGCAAAGTGCTTTGTTGCAGGAGAAGCTCGCGAACAATAGCCACGGAGACAATAAGGACCTGGATCTGTAAGAATATGTATTGTCTGTCTGTATGTTGTAAACACGCCAAGCGGAGATTTGAGCAGAAGGTATTGTCGATCTGGGATCTGGGCATGTTTTCATCACTATAATAAGTTATATTTAGGGTGGAAAGTTATTTGCAGGATTTTAAAGGTGTTGATTGGTGGTTGCCATGGAGAAAACAAGCAATCAAAAAAAAAAGTACCAGCCATTAGTTATTATTATTATTATTATTATTATTATTATTATTATTATTATTATTATTATTATTATTATTATTATTATTATTATTATTATTATTTTATTATTTATTTATTATTTGTTGATTACCGACGTAGCCTACAAGGTACTTTTTAAAATTAGTTCTTACGAAACCAAATTAGGGATATACGTTCCAAAGTTATTACTAAAGAGGGGTAAGAGAAGGGGGCGGGGGGGGGGCGGTTATAGCGAGAGGCTACATTTCCTCGTTAATGGCAATGATTACTCGCATCGCAACATAAGATCGCGCAAAACTAACAGTGTTTTATTGGTATATTGAGAATGTTTCTTGGTATTGAAAAAGTGATATATACGCAACATTTTGTTTTGTTACAGATGACAATCGTTTTAAAATTCATTGTTTTGATACAAAACCAAATACATGGTTTGAATAATATTTTCAATATCTTGAACCTTTCTAAAGATATCAATTAAAAATGTTAATTTAACAAGTTACACTCCCCTTTACCTAAAGAGCATAGCGAACCCTCCCCCCCCCCCCCCCCCCCCCCCTCCTCCACGCAAATATTATATTAACAAGTTACATTCCCCTTTACTCTTAAGAGCATAAAAAAACACCCCCCTCCTCCCCCCCCCTTCCAGCACGCGGACACCAAGTTGTTCGTAGGAAAACTGTCCACGGAATTCATGTCCCTCTACAGGTGACTAACTAGGTATTGCGGTATTTGGAGTAGTTGGAAAGAAATCTCCGAGGACTGATAGTTTATGACCCAATCCCAGAATTCGTTATGTGACAGAGAAAAACCTCGGAAAACCCTTTCATTCATAATTGCCGGTAGCGGCCATCGAACCAGCGACCTCCCGCATCAGAGTCTCGTGTGCTACGCACTTAGCCAAGGTCCGTAAATCCTCTGGCGGTGGCTAGTCGAACTCCGCCAGGAGATCGACGGACCTGCTGTATCGTTTCAAGTTGTAAACGCTTTGCTTTGAGATTCCCATCACGCAGATACTCCAAGTTCTAAGTGCTTTGGTTGGGCCAATTTGTATAATGTATCGAGGTAAGGTGATCGGCACTAAATAGGGCCTTGAGAGCGGGTGATCTAGCCACCCCCAGGGTGGTGGGGGGGGGGGGGGGCTCTCAGCGTGGGCATAGTGCCCCGCAATACATTGCAGGCAGCTTAGGCTTATACACATTTTTATCCGGATTTTTGCCAAAGTACAGCTCGGTGTGGCTTTTGTATCGTCAGAGGTAAAACATTGTAACCTCGCCCACATGTATATCAATAAAGTGTAGGTAAAGATACCTGCTTTATCGACCCTTCTTAGGGTTAGTTGGTGAGTTCGTACATTATAGCCTCTACGTAGTTAATTTGTTATCTGTGATCAGCGTACAAAGGGAGCTCACGATCTATAGACGGTGAAAGATACAACTACCAATTAGGACAAACATGATCCCGGTTCGATTCCGGCCACCGGCAGTTCTGATTCAAGGTTTTTTCCTAGGTTTTCCTCGGTCTCAAAGGTGAATGCTGGAACAAGTTCAAGTTCAAGCTCAAGTTTATTGGCTTATCATAATATTGTGATTATCATTACATTTGACATGATTGATTACATTTAAAAGGCACAATTTAATTCTTGTATGAGTTGAAGATGTTTCCAACTCGAAAACTTTTTGGTGATAGTCATGTACTATCACCAAAGATTACAACCTAGTTTGTAATCTTTGCTATCACCCTCGGATATTCCTTTCCAACTATACTATAACTGAAGAGGGGGGACATCAGGTAAAGCTGATGTGCACCCTATAACAGGGATTCCTACGAAGAATAATTATAATGTACAATTTTTCACGAAATAAGAAATAAAAAAGTATTATGGATGGTTTTCACGTTTCACAAATGGGAATTATTATTATTATTTAGTTATTTAGTGTTTAAGAATGTACGCGACAAACATACATGGGTCATATGACTTCAGTTCAGAGTAGATTGGAGGAAAGAGAAAATTAGAGGAAAATATATATAAATGGGTTAATGAGTGGAAAGGGGATAGGTAGAACCTATAATCTCATCGCCTCAGATTGTTTGTTTAATATACCTACAATTTGAAAATAGGAAAAGACAAATAATCATTGTGGATGGCTCACACGAGAAGGATAATTATGAACGTAGCTGTACATGTACACTGTAAGACGATCTTATGGACGCAACTGTACTTGACAGATCCCTGCGGCTTCTGGGTAATACGTGGAGCTAGCTGGTAAACAAACTCACTGCACCAAGTTCCGCATGTAACTGGTATAGCCGGTGTCGGTGTCTCCCACCGCTTCGCATCAGCAAAGAGAAATTACATTAGTAATTAGAGCTCTAATGACCATGCAGACCTTTGAAACTGAGTGGAGGGGGGGGGAGGGGGGGGGGGGGCGCTTTAGAGAGATATCTCTGGCCCTCGGTGTCACTGCCGCTTCCTGGCCGTGCGATAGGGAGCGGACCGTTAACACGGAACTGGGTTCGAATCCCAGTTATCGTTTGTGTTATAGTAGAGACGTTCGGAAGCAGTTTTGATGTTTTTACTCAACTAATTGCTTTTAAGCAAATAGTAGGATTATTATGAAAAGTTTCCTACTTGCAGAAGGATGTCATATCTACGCATGGTATTAATTGTGACAGGCCTGCTCGAAAATAATATACTCGTGTTTCAATTATGCAAATAAATTACTTTCGTCGAAAATGTTCTGCGAAATAATACGGAGAATCTGTTCAAAAATCGGTAAGGTTGGTGACAAATGTACTTAATTTCATGCGTAGATATGAAATCCTTCTGAAAGTAGGTAATTTTTCATAATAATCCTACTATTAGTAGAGTAATTAGTTGACGGCCAATAAATCTGTAAAACTTCTACTGTCGAGACGGAAGGGATATTAAATAGTGTCCCATGACAGCGTTTTAGCCATCTTTACAAAACTTCTTGTTCAGTACAACTACTACATCGTAATCGTTCCCTGCCCCTAGGGGCACCTGGTGTTGCCAAAGAAGAAAAGAAAAGATTCATGCATGTTATTTCCCATATATAAGAGAAATCCTTAGCGACGCCGGACGCCCCTAGGGGGAGGGGACGTCGATAAATTCCAGCCTTACCATGGAGTACACTAGGCTGGAATTAATAGGCGTCCACCAGCCCTAGAGGCACCCGTTGCTGTCAGGTACTAATTGAATACATTACATGTTCTTTTCCGCATAGCAAACAAATCCATAGCAACAACGGGTGGTCAGTTACTAATTTCATACATGTTATTTTCCGCATAGCAAACAAATCCATCGCAACAACGGGTGGTCAGTTACTAATTTCATACATGTTATTTTCCGCATAGCAAACAAATCCATAGCAACAACGGGTGGTCAGTTACTAATTTCATACATGTTATTTTCCGCATAGCAAACAAATCCATCGCAACAACGGGTGGTCAGGTACTAATTTCATACATGTTATTTTCCGCAAAGCAAACAAATCCATAGCAACAACGGGCGGTCAGGTACTAATTTCATACATGTTATTTTTCGCATAGCAAACAAATACATACCAACAACGGGTGGTCAGGTACTAATTTCATACATGTTATTTTCCGCATAGCAAACAAAGCCATAGCAACAACGGAGGGTCAGGTACTAATTTCATACTGTTATTTTCCGCAAAGCAAACAAATCCATGGCAGCAACGGGCGCCTCTAGGGGTAAAATACAACTATGAATACGAACCAGACTTGAATAACAAGAAAAGTACATTTAAACCAAGTAGGATGGATCACACACAAGATAAAATAAAGTTTAAACTAAGCAAAACGGACAGAGAATTAATTGCAAAACTTGTTTGGAATGCCGAAGGAAAGAAGCAGAAAGAAGAAGAAGAAATCGTATCATTTGTTGAAGAACAATTCACCCAAGAATCAATAATAGAGGATACTTTCTCGTCGGAATCTCCAGCTTTACCTAATGATGCCCCTCTTGAAGTGACTAACTATAGATATACTCTGGTATTGGGATAGATGAGAAGGAATATCCGAGGTATGTTTGTAGGACTCAATCCCAGCATTCGACTGTTGTAACTGAGGAAAACCTGATCTTCACTCAAGATCAATTCACTCAATTTTCTTCACTCAAGATTGTCGGTGAATGGAATCGAACCGTTATCATAATCGAACAGTACAAGTAAAGGCTCAACCACAACTGACGCCATCGTGATTGTAATCGTAATCGAACAGTACAAGTAAAGGCTCAACCACAACTGACGCCATCGTGATTGTAATCGTAATCGAACAGTACAAGTAAAGGCTCAACCGCAACTGATGGCATCGTGATTGTAATCGTAATTGAACAGTACAAGTAAAGGCTCAACCACAACTGACGGCCCATCGTGATTGTAATCGTAATCGAACAGTACAAGTAAATGCTCAACCACAACTGACGGCATCGTGATTGTAATCGTAATCCGGAAATCGTGCGTGAAAGAGTTAACTTACTTAGTTCTTATGACGTTGTTCACAACAAAATCGTAACATCGTAATGGAATGTAATGGTAAATCATATTTCTATAATTGCAATCCCGATAACAATCAGGATGCCGTCAATTAAGACTGGAATAAAGCTCGATTATAATTTCGTATTTATATCCAAACACGAGTACAAAGTACAGTATACAGTACAACATACAGTACAGCATAGTAGAGTTGTGAGTTACAATGTTAAAGTGGACTGAAATCAATAGCGCCATCGTTCCACATTCCACACAGCAGGTGTCAAGCTAGCATTATTGCGCAACTTCCATCAATTCTTCTTCTTCTTCTTCTTCTTCTTCTTCTTCTTCTTCTTCTTCTTCTTCTTCTTCTTCTTCTTCTTCTTCTTCTTCTTCTTCTTCTTCTTCTTCTTCTTCTTCTTCTTCTTCTTCTTCTTTTTCTTCTCAATTGCCATTCCGTGAGCACGCGAGCTACAACATTAATTCGTTAATAAAAATATAAATCCCCATATTTATATAAGAACGTCAATCGACATTAGAAAATTAAGGGTAGGACGGAACACGTACTTCAATGTCTGGTTCGTACTACGGCCACTAACAGAAGTTAGGCTACTAACTGCTGTTAAGAATGTTTACAGAACAGCTAATAGAGGCCAAATTAACACTGTCTTCCTATAACATTTAAATTTCACTTCACTATTAATTGTTAGCCTAACTATTATGTTTATTCTATGCTCGCTTTCAACTCTCCAATTCGTCATCTGACACGAAGGTCAGCTGTTGGATCCTATCCACGCATTCCATACTTGAATTAGATAAAACAAACTCAATAATATGGAGAGTGCAGGAGAGAAGTGTTCTACCCTACCCTTGATTTACTGATGTCGGGGAGTGTACAAAATTAATAATTTTTAGTAAGTAGTAATTAGTAACTAGTAATTAGTAAGTAGTAAGTAGTAAGTAGTAAGTAGTAAGTAGTAAGTAGTAAGTAGTAAGTAGTAAGTAGTAAGTAGTAAGTAGTAAGTAGTAAGTAGTAAGTAGTAAGTAGTAAGTAGTAAGTAAGAATTAGTAAGTAGTAATAAGTAAAGTAATAAGTAGAAGTAAGTAAAGTAGTGTAAGTAGTAAGTAAAAAGTAGTAAGTAGTTAGTAGTAAGTAGTAAGTAGTAAACAGTAGATAGTAGGTAGTAAGTAGTAATCAGTAAAATAAGTAGTCAGTAGCAAGCTATAACTGGTCTTATACTTAATATTTTGGGTGTCAGCTGACTTGGTTTCAAAGCTTCTGATTGGAGGTAGCCGTGGTGAATACAAGTTAGCAAAGACACATAATTATAGGCTGTGATAGGGGGCGTTAGTTAGTAAGTTGGTAGTTGGTAGTTAAAAGTTATTAGTTAGTAGTACGTCGTAGTTAGATTAGTTAAGTTTGTTACAAAACCATGTTAGCTCTGAATCAACACGTATTAGACATCTGGGCCTGGATTCACAAAGATGCCTAACTCTAAGTTGTCCTAAGTTAGGCAAATCCTAGCTAAATAAATCATCTTTGGGTGTAACTACACATTCACAAATGCAATATTATTAGTTAGTGGTTGATATTTTACTTAATTTTATCTTCATTTCATTGCAGAACGCGATATGCGTGATTTATACAACTAAGATTTGCCTAAACTAGGACGTCTTAGCACTTAGGCACTTTTGTGAGTCAGGGCCCTGGTTTCTTGGCAGAGGTTTCAACTTCCGGTTGAGATTAACTATTGGGTACATTGTGAGTCTTTACCACGGTAGTCATTCATTTCTTGCCCTTCTTTCCCTTGCCCTTCTTGTCCTTCTTTCCCTTCTTGTCCTTCTTTCCTTTCTTGCCTTTCTTCCCCTTGGTCTCATCTTCGGGTACAATGTCTTTGCCCTTGGCCACGCCCTTCAAGAGATTGAGTCCGACGCTCATGTTTTTCGAGTCGCCGGCCGAGTAGCCCATGAGTTCGTGCGACCTCCCGGGGCAGCCGGCCACGCTTTGCAGCAGTTGTACGTCACACGCTCGACCTGAGACAGACAGTTGTTGCTGCTGCTGCTTGGCAGAGTAAACAATACTAATACCAGCCCTAGCCGGCCACGCTTAGCAGCAGTTGTACGTCACACGCCCGTCCTGAGAGAAACACTTGCTGCTGCTACTACTTGGCAGAGTAAACAATACTAATACTAGCCCTAGCAGGCCACGCTTAGCAGCAGTTGTACGTCACACGCTCGACCTGAGTGTTGCTGCTGCTGCTTGGCAGAGCAAACAATACTAATACTAGTCCTAGCAGGCCACGCTTAGCAGCAGTTGTACGTCACACGCCCGACCTGAGAGAAACACTTGCTGCTGCTGCTTGGCAGAGTAAACAATACTAATACTAGCCCTAGCAGGCCACGCTTAGCAGCAGTTGTACGTCACACGCTCGACCTGAGGCAAACACTTGATGCTGCTGCTGCTTGGCAGAGTAAACAATACTAATACTAGCCCTAGCAGGCCACGCTTAGCAGCAGTTGTACGTCACACGCCCGACCTTGTTGTTGCTGCTGCTTGGCAGAGTAAACAATACTAATACTAGCCCTAGCAGGCCACGCTTAGCAGCAGTTGTACGTCACACGCTCGACCTGAGACAAACACTCGTTGCTGCTGCTACTTGGCAGAGTAAACAATACTAATACTAGCCCTAGCCGGCCACGCTTAGCAGCAGTTGTACGTCACACGCTCGACCTTGTTGTTGCTGCTGCTTGGCAGAGTAAACAATACTAATACTAGCCCTAGCAGGCCACGCTTAGCAGCAGTTGTACGTCACACGCCCGACCTGAGACAAACACTTCTTGCTGCTGCTGCTTGGCAGAGTAAACAATACTGTAATTGACCCAAGACTACATGACCCATGCTATCGCACAGGCGAGGCACTCGTAGCCAACCAGAGAACCGCCCGAGAGCAGCCCGTGCAAATAACGATCGCTGATTGGCTACGTTCACCTCGCCTGTGAGGAAAGCATCTTGGGACAACTGTGATACTAGCTTCAATGTAGCTCGTCTCATGGTTACTAAATAGCCGACTCCAATAGTACCAAACCAACATAATGTTCTACTTGTCTAGATCCCATCATCGACCTTGAAACGGGTCCATTAGGGATAATTTATGACCTTGGGTAGGTTTCCTGGAAATTCTTAACATTTGTCGGTCGTAATTAATAATTAATAGGCCTAATAATTTTTCGTAGGAATCCCTGTTATAGGGTGCGCATCAGCTTAACTCGATATGCAGGAGGCTAATGAGGTATATACGGGTGTTTGTTGTTCGTATTTGTGGTGTGTGTATGACTTGAGGTAAACCTCGGAAAAAACATTCAGTCAGGACTGCCGGTGGCCGGAATAGAACCGGCGACCTCCCGGATTAAAGCCTGTGTCTTACCGCTGAGCCACCCTATCGGTGTTACTAATAAAGTTGGTGCTTTCTACGAATGACCTCTACGAATGTCTGAACGGAAGCCAGGAACCTGTTGATTGCAGAGGGGTGTCATATCTACGCATGGTATTAAGTACATTTGTGACAAGCGTGTTCAAAAATAATATACTCACGATTGAATTATGCAAATAAATTACAATCGTCGAAAATGTTTGGCGAAATAATACGGAGAATATGTTTAAAAATGGGTACATTATTTTTTAATGGGTTGTTGACAAATGTAGTTAATACCATGCATAGATATGACATCCCTTTACAAGTAGGTAAATATTTATAATAATCCTACAATAAGTTTAAGAGTAATTGGTTGACGGCCATACATCTGTAAAATTCCTACTGCCGAACGCTCTTAAAGGGATAGTCAGATGAAAATCTAAAAAATCACCAATTAGGTCATAAGTCCATGAAATTCAGTTATGTGTTAAATACAATTTCTATAGGGTGTTTCAATGCAAGAAAAAAAATAGTGAACAATTAGCTATTCTACTAGATTCCCTTCGGCAGCTCTGCTGCATTTTTCTTCTAAAGCGTAGTGCAACTGTATCGGTTCTGAGGTCGATGGCGCCTTCCCGATAGACAGAGGACTCATTGTGTTATACGAGACCAGCCAGCGCTCCGCGAAACACTCGGCGACTGCGGACAGTACCGCTCAAAACAGATTGCAACTTTTCTACACATCATGTCACAAAAAAATTAATTGCAGGGTATTTTGTAGAAGTACACGTTCGTACTGAGAAGCATGTTATCGGTAGAGAAACGATGCACATTAAACCTCCAGCTGATCGATTTTTGATCAGTGCCCTATTTTAGCGGTGGTTTTACTTTCTCAAGGCAACATTTTTTTCATATGGGAATTACCATGAGAAAAGTTGCTCGGTGCTACTTGGTAGCAACAAACCAAAAAATCGCGTTTTCGTTAATTTTTTAACCGCCTGCTTTTCTAAGTATGTCTAAGTATGGTATCTTTTAGTCATGTTTTTTATATTTAAAGGTGGACATATACAAATAGTAGTTCTTTAGTTTTTCACCCGACTATCACTTTCAAGCAGCGTGCATAAGAGGGATGGTAGACAAGGTTGAGTCTCACCCGCATGTGCGTTGATTGGATGCTTATCCCTGCACCAGCGTATCCCCCACTTCTCCACGAGGTACACCCGGCGACTGACCATCAGTGAGAGAGCGGCCTTGAGGGACAGGTAGTCGTATATGGGGAGGAACAAATCTTCCTCCAGCCTCCAGTACAATATGTAGAGGAACGGATTCGTCAGGTGCGGGAACATCGTGCTTGTAATAGGGTGAGAAAATTTAAAAAAATTCAAATTTAAATTTTATCTTGGCACTAGAAGGGGAAAAAATGTTAAAACCGAAATACGGGACACTTGGACTTATGGGATGTAAAGGGGTCTGGGACCCTAGTGGCCGGAGATGAACTTATTTTTAATCCTCAAGGCAGCCTAGACTGAGCAAGCAATTGCCAATTGCTGATACAAAAATTATTGAAATGTTTTTTTTGTAAGTGTAATTATTTTTAACATGTTTGCTAGGCCTAATTGATTCAGTTTATTTCTATTTTTCGTGTCATTACATTTGTTATGGAAATGTTTATTCTAGTGTGGTCTTGTGCGGTCCTGGCACTGTTATCAGCGTTTTTTTTTTTTTTTAAGTTTATTTTTGGACACTGGTGTCATGTACCGTAAAGCACGACCGGTCGACCAGGCACGACCAATGCCAACGCCGATCGGCCCGGTCGCGCTTACGGTACATGACGACCGGGACGTGTGGTCACCCTACCTTATAATCTCCTGCAGCTCGCTAAACATAGGGTTCTCCACATCATGAATCATTATGAATGTCTCCGTAGGCTTTGTCACTTCAAGAGTATCGTTCTTTACTGCGACGAGTATCACTTCCATGCTCGGTGACGTCACCGCCATGACGTATCACTTGTCTGACGACGTTAACTTGTCTGACGACGTAGGTACTCAACTAGGAATTTAGCTAGGATTTTTTGAATTTTTTTCTGGTAACTAGAATTTTGACATTTTAAACTTTGGAGTTTGTTTGATGTGTTTATTTTTTTTTAGTACCACGGCCTTCTATACAATTATTAATGTGTCGATTTGTTTTGGTTTTAAGGCTGTGTTTGATTTGACAGGAACGCCAAATGGTACCACAGGATGTTGGCTTGAATGTAAAATATTACATGAAAAAATAATTTTTTTAAAACAACGCTTATATTTACATGCACTAAAAATCTGACCATGTGTTTGACACAAACCACGTTACATACATTGTAAATGAAATGAAATGAAATGAAATGAAATGAAATGAAATGAAATGAAATGAAATGAAATGAAATGAAATGAAATGAAATGAAATGAAATGAAATGAAATGAAATGAAATGAAATGAAATGATTTACTTTATTCTCCGGTTATAAATCTGTGTATTGGGTTGATGATTATTTCATATTTTCTGCCAGTCTTTTAATCTTTACATTATACGGCCTAAGGCCGTATCTCAAAGCTCCAAGTATGGACTAAAATGTTAGTCAACTATTTTCGAGAACTAGGACATGATAGATGGTAGCGACATAACCTTTAAATCCAACGAAAAATACCAAAAATATTAAAAGAGCCCACAGCATATTATTTAAATGATGCAATAAGCAATGTCTACACTGACATAAAGTCGGATATTGTAAAATAATACAATGTTTACTCACATTTGATGTGCACCTCAGCTTTGTCTTCGACGTCCTCCATCTTTAGACGTTAGCTGTCGAATGTAGTCACCACTTTCGGTTCCTAACAGCTATCGACTAAAAGTGTAACGACTTTGAGCTTTGGTCGCCTACTTATTACGTCACTTCCTCCAAAATAGTTGACTATTTCGCCTACTAAGGAGCTTTGAGATACGGCCTTAATATCCGATTAACGCCCAATCTATGGACTAAACAGTCAAGACTTCTCGTGAAACCGATTCAAAGAAAAGAAAGAAATAATTTCTGACTGAAAAATGTTTTACGTTCTTAATACAGAGCAATATTTTCAAGTCTTTCGATTCTGAAGAGTTCGCGAGGTCAGACGTTAAGCCAAAAATTGGAATTTATTTATATTATTTTTTTTGTTCGTGTATTTACGTCGTGAACAATGAACATACTTACTGTATTCTGCACATGCAAACGCTAATTTGGCTTTCACGCCAGAGAGGTGGTCGGCCACAGTAATATACATTCCAATACAAAATCAATTTCCTGGCACCAAATCCGGAAATTAATTTTACTCTGCGGTTAGTTGACAATATTGAGTATCATATTCCGTGTACAGTCGTGTTGGCAACAAGTTGAGCCGGCTGACTGGTTAGTTGACAATATTGAGTATCAGTTGGTATCAGATTCCGTGTACAGTCGTGTTGGCAACAAGTTGAGCCGGCTGACTGGTTAGTTGACAATATTGAGTATCATATTCCGTGTACAGTCGTGTTGGCAACAAGTTGAGCCGGCTGACTGGTTAGTTGACAATATTGAGTATCATATTCCGTGTACAGTCGTGTTGGCAACAAGTTGAGCCGGCTGACTGGTTAGTTGACAATATTGAGTATCATATTCCGTGTACAGTCGTGTTGGCAACAAGTTGAGCCGGCTGACTGGTTAGTTGACAATATTGAGTATCATATTCCGTGTACAGTCGTGTTGGCAACAAGTTGAGCCGGCTGACTGGTTAGTTGACAATATTGAGTATCATATTCCGTGTACAGTCGTGTTGGCAACAAGTTGAGCCGGCTGACTGGTTAGTTGACAATATTGAGTATCATATTCCGTGTACAGTCGTGTTGGCAACAAGTTAAGCCGGCTGACTGTTCCGTGTACAGTCATGTTGGCAACAAGTTGAGCCGGCTGACTGGTTAGTTGACACTTGACAGTGTTGAGTATCAGTTGGTATCAGATTCCGTGTACAGTCGTGTGGGTAAATCTTAAATGGGCTATTACAGGTGTCAGGTTCACAATAAACCGTTTAATTTTTTAATGCGGCTTCCTTGTACTGTCCAGTTTCCTTAGGTCGACTTTCTGCGAGCGGGTATTGCTTTGAAGTCGAGTTTCCGTGCTTTATGTCCACTTTCCGTCTAGCCCAGTTTCTGGAGGTCGGCATTCTGTGTTCCCCAGTCGTGTTGGCAACAAGTTAAGCCGGCTGACTGTTCCGTGTACAGTCATGTTGGCAACAAGTTAAGCCGGCTGACTGTTCCATGTACAGTCGTGTTGGCAACAAGTGAAGCCGGCTGACTGTTCCGTGTACAGTCATGTTGGCAACAAGTTAAGCCGGCTGATTGTTCCGTGTACAGTCGTGTTGGCAACAAGTTAAGCCGGCTGATTGTTCCGTGTACAGTCGTGTTGGCAACAAGTTAAGCCGGCTGACTGTTCCGTGTACAGTCGTGTTGGCAACAAGTGAAGCCGGCTGACTGTTCCGTGTACAGTCATGTTGGCAACAAGTGAAGCCGGCTGACTGTTCCGTGTACAGTCATGTTGGCAACAAGTTAAGCCGACGGGGACTGGTCGAACTACCAAAGTTTACCGAACCTCCGCAAGGGGATCGACGACTTTGTAACATTTTCAGGCTGTGGAATTTAATATGAAGCAACAAAAACAGTTGATAAACAGCCAGAAAACAAGACCAACTGGACCAACTGTCAGAATAACCTCTACAAAACAGTAAGTTTTTTTTTAGTATTTTCATTTCTATTTATTTTGATTTCAAACACCGTCCAAATCAATTTAGCGAATCTCCATTTAGCTGTTACTGCTATGGTAATCAGTATTTTATTTCATTATACCGCTAAGAGATGAGAGGGTATCAGAAGTATACTACATGTCGTTTTTTTGCAAAGTGAAATATAGAGCACTTGAATCTCATACAATTTTGGTAATCGGTTAAGGTTGCTTTGTACCTGTTTTATTTCTCTATGCTTTGAACGGCAACAGCATTAGGGCCTACACTGTACTGCTAAAGGGTATTTCTTAATTCTACCAACTTTGTTTTTGTATGTTTTTTATTTATTCAATTTGAAGGTGTAATTTATTTTTTGAGTGTAATACATGAAATAAAATTTAATTAAAATAAATGACCCCTTCAAATTGAATAGATAAAACACATAAAAAACATAAAGTTCGTCATCTTTAACCTACAAATCCGTGCATAGCAGTAACCGCAACAACATATTTAAACTGGTTTAAAACATAATTCATTACTATTTGAAGCATGCGCCTTATATAATTGGAAAGATACAATAACAAGTAACATGAACATGATTTTTGTAGAAATTTTATTAAAAAAGCATTAAAATTGGTAGATTTAAGAAAAACGTTCTGTTCTGTTTCTATGGTTGAGCCATGCGATGCCGGTAATCCAAGATGGCGCCCTACAAGCAACCCGTCTCCCTCCTAGACCTCTCGATGGCGCGAGTCTCTCATCTAGTACGCCACACCTGCGTGCGCATCGCAAAGCGCCACCCGACGTCGCAGCCAGCGCGCCTAGCGGCCGCCTCAGAACTAGGCGGATACCTGCGCGCGCACATCCGCCCACTACTGTGCGAGGTGTGTACCCGCACCTTCACCGAGGGCGAAGTACTGGAGCGGATCTACGGGTGTATCGCGCAGCCGCCCAAGTCGGAGATGCGATCCGGCAACGCCGCATTGGAGGTGATGCTCGCCGCGTTCGTACACCCGCAGATGAGTACGCTGCATTGCCGGTGTGACCGGGTGTGCTCGTCGCACTTTACGAACCTCACCGGTTTGATCAAGCTCGATCTCGGTAGTCTGGTCAACGTACAAGAACCCCTACTTGAAGTCATCGGACGTCAGTGTACCCGACTAGAAATCATCGCCTTTAACTTCCGTGTTTCCACCCTCCACGCGATTGGTCAACTCAGATCGATCAAGACCCTACGCGTCATCAAGGACACCTCACAAAGATGTATGTTAGACAGACAGAAATATCACCTAGACTTCATCAGGAACATGCTGAGGGAGCTACCCAAACTAGAACACATAACGTGCCGCTGTATCGGCGCCGTATTGGACGGCCTCACTGAAGGTCAAAGTCTCGCGCTCAAGGACGTGAGAGAAAAGAACCCCGTGCAAGAATTGGACGCCATTGCGCGGCTCTGTCCCCACCTTGAACGTCTGACCTTGGGTAGTTACAGCAAGTCGGGTCCGTTACTCAAGTGTGACTTCTCGCCGCTTACCAACAGCGCCACCGTACGTATATCATCCCTGCTCCTCTCGTGCTTCAGTTTCTCCGACACCATCGCAGAGTTCTTCCTGAACAAGGGACGATATCTGAAATCACTCTTTCTGCGAGACTGCTTCGAACTCAAGGTCGAGAACGTGAAGACCATCGGGCGGAATTGTCCCCTATTGGAGAAACTCGACATCTGTCGTTACAACGGTATATTCGACGACGTGCCCATCAACCATTACTCGCCGAACACGAGCAACGAGCGCATCTTCGAGAACCTGCTGGACTTGTCGTGTAACGGTCTGGGCTTGTTGCCGTTGTGTCTGGCGCATGCGCGAAGGATAAAGACGATCCTGGTGATATGGCTGCATCTGTCGCGATCGGTCGAGTCGGAGATCGGTACTGCGCTCTCTGATCTGATCGCACTCAACCCCATGGTCGAGCTTCAATCACTGGGTCTGTACGCCCTTGACATCGTCCTGTCCAAGGAACTCATACAGTACTTCTATAACCTGCCCAATATCGTCAATGTCACCCTATGTTATCTCAAGTCGGAACCGGAAGTGAACGAATTGATGCACGAACTGAAGAAGGATATTGTAAGGAATAATTTAAATTTGCATCTGGAATATAAATTTTCTGTCGATAGTGACGACGAAGGAGAGGAATATTATTTATGAACGATTTGATTTGTGTGATGTTCGATTTCCGATGCATTTTAAGGGTTGTATGGTTTTGTTGAATGTCTGGAATTGATTCACAGTATAATACATGCGTGACTGTGTGTGCGCACGCGCATTTTAATGAATAAAGGTTCATGCAGTTTGCAAGCGGTATTTATGTTCCCGTTCAACTAGTAGATTATGTGGACATACAGGTAGGTACCAACCGGATCATGTCGTAAGTTGTTGTCAATTTCGTGGAGCGCCAGCTTTTTCTTTCTACCCTTCTTGAAAGTGCTTAGAAACCTTTATACCTGTCATCTTCAGTGGAGTTCCGCGGGAGTTTACACCAACCTTTTAGGTAGTTTTCTTGGTACACCCCTAGAGCAAAGTCCAGTCGAGCAATTATCTCCATTCAAACTCGAGCAAAGAACGAGGAATTCAGATAACTTAATACACTCATCACATTCTTCAAGGCGTTGAGGTTCGATCGTTCTAAAAAACAAAAAATCCTGGGGTAGCTTATCTTTCAACGTATCTATGGGTGTCCAAAACGGGGGGAAAATGGTATGGCCATGGTGTAAACTCCCACAGAACTCTACTGTAGCTAGACCTCAAGTGACAATAAAGGAGCCCGAATTATCGCGTCTTACCGCTGAGCCACCTCTATCTGTTGACATCTTAGGGGTGCGTACCGTACAGCTACAGGAGTGACCAATGACAATTCCCAGTAAGGGAGGTCCGGTACGCACAGGTACGCGTCGGTACGCAACAGGTACGCATTGTAGATCGTCAGATCTCAATCAACTTCCCGCTAGTTAAGTCCCAACTAACCTGAGCAATCAATAAGTCTTTTATTTCACTCTCGAGTGTTTGATTACTCTGTCTACCCCCCCTCACCCTCCTCCCCCCCTCAGCCGCGCCTCTTCAAAAATATCTCATTTCACGTCTCTGTAAGACTTTTCAATTCTCCAATTTCTTGAGGATCGAAATGAAGAGATTTCCTGAATGAAAGAGTTTACATTAAACATTCATCTCTTAATCTAAATTTGATCGCTTAGAAAGAAAATTACAGACTTTAGTGTTTGTCAGAAAGAAAATCGCGTCGGGTTTCCATTTTTTACGAATGTCTAAAGATTTTAGCTACATAACGTCACAAACAAAAAGTGAGACCACGTCACAAATATAACATTAACAATTAATATGACTGCACAGTTCTTAAAAAAAAAGTATTATTGAAATTTTCATCATCATCTATGGTTTTGATTTACACGTCAAAATGTAAGAATGACACATTAAAATGGATGCTATAAAACATCAATCAAAAACATTTAACGAAACAATCCTCAGATTGAAAGCGAAGTATCGACCAAATATTTATTTAAGAACAGTGTCAAGTCCTATTATTTATTTTATCCAGTGAACTGATGTAGGTAGGCCTATTAGTTTTTTAATGTGTAATGGTACGTTTACAGCTACGCGTTGCGAGCGAAGCGAAGGCGCGAGCTCCAATCAGTGGCCGAGTTTGCGTGAAACTATTAACTTCTTTGCATGAAACTCGGCCGCTGATTGGAGCTCGCGCCCTCGCTTCGCTCGCAACGCGTAGCTGTAAACGTAGCAAAATACTGCCAGGTATTTGGTATTACGGACCACCTATTGTGCCATCAAAGACACCTCCCCCTCCCCCCCAAAAGACAATAGGGAATGGGTGAACTGCCTTCATTGCCTAGTTAATAATAGAGTACGTTGTACGTTATTGTGCTAACGACTGGCGTTTCTGATCAGCTATCTTGATAATTCCCAACGAAATTTCACTAGGTAGGAAATTTCTCATCGCAACGTAAACCAACCACTCGACAATCCAACGAAACAAAACAACTGACGGTAGGCGTTATAATTAGCTAAAATATTCATTCACTTGTTGTTTGTGTTTGATTGTAGCTCGCCGCGCGCGTGGTGTAGCCTGAGGCGGCACGTTTACAATTAGGCGTAACGTCCTAGTTTTAATTAGTAGGTACCTTGCTTGTTTGCTTGTAGAGGAAATTAGCCACACCGATCTGAGTTCGTTTGCCCCAAAGCGCGGCGAGAGAAGCATTCTACCCACAGTATTTAATTAAAAACAGAGTTCTACTGAATTTTCCCTCACCCTCAAGGCAGATTTTCTTTTAATACATTTTGTATAAGAAAATATTATACGAAAAGTGATGTTATTACCGCTTGGTTGATACTTCCGTAATATTAAAATTTTAGGTTATATTAGAATATTATTTTTTTTTGGGGGGGGGGGGGATCTAGGCTACGTAATTGCATATCTTAGGGTTGATTGGGGGTGGATCTTTCTCCAAGAATCTCGAGAAGACGTAACATGAGGTTAATTATACGGTGAAAATAAGGGCTAATAAAATGTTCTCACAAAAACCAGAGGGGGGGGGAATGGAATCTGAAATACGCCATCAAAGTAAATGTTACGTCGTCGCCATTACGCAAGTAATAAGGTTGATGGTTAATTTCTCGCGCAGCGAGGGAGGGGACATGAAGGGTTGGCAGGGGGAGGGGGGGGAGGGGGGTTCAAAGTAGCTGCGAGACCCAGTTAATTATAGGTAGATCGTCGGCTGCAAACTCACTTATCAAACGAATGTAATTACAAACAAACGAAGTGTTTCGGTACGGGGCGAAATGTTTTCTATTTTGAAAGCTCAGAATGTTCGTATTTCATAAAAGCACTGCAGTAAAACTGTGTTTTAAAAGTGGTTTTTAAATTTTAGGAATATAAAAAATACATCGTGTGTAATTTTGGGAAATATAGTGAGACAAGAAAGTCAAAATACATAGATTTTAAACTTGAAATTAAATATAATCGAATGGCTCACGGTATAATAGGTAAGAATTTGATCTGCCGGTCGTACGAGGGAACTAAAAGAACTGACAACAAATCTAAAGGCCAGTGTTACAAGCAGCTAACAAGAAAGTTAATAATAAGTTCTTTTCACCATGGCAACCACCAATCATGAGCCTTAAAATCCACCTAATAGCTTAATTAGTTCCTGTTAACTTCCTTATTAGCAAGGTATCTATATTCATAATTCTGGACCTAAATACAAAAGCCGATCCATAGAAATTATGATAGTGATCTCAAAAATGTATATACGATCACTACGTTATATAACGTATTTCCTTTACAACTTTATACATTGGATTATTTTAAATTCACATTTTAAGAAATGCTCAAGAAATGAACTGTGACGTTATTGCTATCTAACGGACCTCCAAGAGCCAAGAGCATTTTGCCCCTGGGCATCAGCACATCTTGCCCTTCTTTTCTTACTCAGCTGCATCACTAACTTTGTCTTTCACAAATAAATGCTGAGTTTTCGTATATTTTGCACGTCTGAAGTTTGATGGCTTTTTGTTGGCTCGAGAACGAAAACAAGCAAAGGAACAACGCGCAATCCAACCCAAGGAAGTTCCTATCTGCTAGTTATTAGTGCAATTACGATTCTGCTCACAGAATTCTAGTATTTCTTCCTTTCTGGTAATTAAAAACGAAGTAGTTACTTGGTTGGTATATTTTAATAGACTTAACTAACAAAACAGACTTCTGGCAAGAAATAACTTTCTTACGAGAGACGCATGGTGATTAGAGACGTTTACACTACGTGTAAATAGGATTTTCAGTTGTCATTTTACAGTATCTTGTTATACTCAATTATTGTAGCATCTATTTTTGCCATCATCATAAAACTACAGAAATATTTTCTCACATTTTACTTACTAACATAGTACTTTAACTTTATTTCATTTTTACTTTATAACATAATTTGATTAATGTTAAGTTAATTTAACCAATGTAAATATAATAAACATATTTTCAGATAGCTGATAGACCATTTAAAAAACTATCTAGGACCCTTTGTATGATTATCATCACGATCCTCTAAATCTTTATTAGCAACAATGAACAACAATTAAAAACATAAAATCAAGGTTAGTAGATGATGATCTTGTGTGCATCAGTTTTAGCTCTTCAATTTGTGCATCTTTTTTTAGCTTTTTCTCTTGATATAACATTTGAATACTGATTTTTAATTGTTGTGTATTGTTGTTGTTGAAGACTTAGGAGACCGTGATGATACTCATACAAAGGGTCCTTGATAGTTTTTGGAATGGTCTTTTGTCTATACCCAATCATCATTTACAACAAAAAAGTCCAAATAAAAAATCTCTATAAAATTAAAACCGTTTTCACGGAGACCACCAATCATCATCACAGAAGATTATAAGAAGGTAGATGCTGTCTTGCCACAGACTGTACACGGCTTAAATCTTGAGGGCTACGTCATGCACACTAAAGTTAGGTAATGTACTAGAACGCAGGAATTCCATGGCATATTCCCAGTTCATCTCTCGAGCCCATGAAGTCAGTCAATCATGATGAAACAATATTATTCTTGATATCCCCTCCCCCCCCCCCCCCCCTCCCGAATGTTCCGAGCTGATAGTTGTTGTTGTTGTTTCTGTTGTTGTAAGGAAACAATGCGGGCATCTCATCGGTTGGAAAGTCATACAGTTCAAAGGTCTCCGATGTCTGAATGGAAGCGACCACTCATGCGAACTTGCTTTAGAACTGGTTGTTAATTAAAACCTGGATGTTAATTAAAATAGATCCTGAAATCCTTGTTTCAAGATTGGCATTTCTGTGTTTGGACTGATGGAAAAACTAAGCGGGTACAGTCGGAGTAATTATGTAATAACTCTAGGTAATCTGGATTTCTTGCGGTGATTTTATTCTTTCGTGTTTTACAGCTGAAACTTTACTCCGAAGAGGTTTCTTTTACTTTTTCTATCATGTTAAACCACGTTTTTGTTAAATCGTCTTTTGCTTAGGTTTTGTGCTTTTTTGACTATGTAAAATGTAATGAGATAATAACTAGGGTAATTGTATGCACACTGCATCTATGTAATGGTGCATTGGTTATAATGAAATAAACTGTTCTATGGGGAAAAACAGCTAAAACGTGACTTTGTTTATGCAAGTCGATTTCTTGTACCCATTAAAATGCTTATTGATCTATTTTGGGTGTTGCGTCTTAATTATTCAAGCAAGTATGTACACTCAGTTCAAGTACCCTAGACCTGTTTCCCCGGGATCGCAGTTATTCTTTTGTTTAGGGAAATGTAAACTAAAATATATTATTGATAATATTAGGAATGACTATTTTGTTTGATTATCTTATACTAATATGACATGACTGTGTTTGTGGTTCGTTGGTCTAGTGGCTGTATTCCTGGTTCAATGTCCAGGGTTCGATAGCTGGTTCAGGCTGGGGTGTTTATCTTCGGAAATCGAGTCTAATGTATGTAATGTAAAGCCGTCATAGCAACAAACAAAGCACACAAATGGCATTCGCCTATGAAACAACACGCTCCAAGCGGACAACGCGAGAAGCGCTAATGTGAGGTTGTTGCCAAGGTTCGCGGCGCGCTAGGAATGTTACACATCTTCACTTACCACGATCTAGCCGTCATTGTATTGATTTTTATGGTTTAACTTATATGACAAAATATTTAGTTTGCATATCAATGATTGTTGTAAAGATTGTTTCAAAATGATTTACATAATAGTTAACTTGTTATGATAATTCACGCATAGGAAATGGAGAGTTCTAGAAAATTGTTTGTTTTCTTAGAGTCACGTGGCAAAAAAAAAATTAAAGATTAGATAAGTTCGAGAGTTCTGCAAAAATGCGTAGTAGCCCTTTTAGACAATAACGAAATAAACTTCCTAGATAGAAAATGCCCTGAACGAAAATTTGTAGCATGCACTAAAATGCAAGGTGCATATCTTCACGGCCCAACCGCACGCCGAGACTACAATATATTATAGGTTATATTTGTAAAACAAATCGTTATTTATGATTGTTTGATGTCTATGTATGACTCACGGGTCTTCTACATTGGTATTATTGTAGAACTTAATCAATTCATGTAACTGAGTGAGTGAGCAACAAATACAAATACATTTTATCTTTATCCTTTAGAGGCGTGACCTGAAACGAAGACCTACAAATAAATACCTGTGATCAACTCTCTCTAAGTCTTGTCTATGTTCACACAAGTACCGTGCAAAATATGTTACCGTATACCGCTCTTCTCATTTCGACTCAATTTAAAACTAATCAAAGTTTCGTTGCAACTAACTCAATTCCTCGCTGTTTTAAGCGCCGCACATGTCTTTGTCGAGTTCGACGTTTAACGAGTCAACGCGTGCCGACGTTTCGTGTCGTGCAATTAATTAAACGCCTCGCTTATTTTAATAGCGCGTCGTATTGTACCGGGGAATGCTGAAAGCTAATTAACATTTAATTGCTGACGTAACAACTGTATTGTTATCATCTGGGCTGACAATACATGAGCTTTAGCACTGGATTCAATCTTTGAAGTTTTATTGTTGATATTTTACTGTATATATAAATAGTTTTTAACTCAAATTTGCAAAACGCTTTCCGAATGACAACACTTGTCTAGACACTGGGTATTAAAACTGTGCAAAATTAATGTTTTTTATTATACCATGAGAACACATCCAAATATTGAAAAAGTGATTCTGACCCTGCCTTTTGTTTTGTATCAGCTACACAATGGGTTAAAAAAATTAAAAATTAAAATAGTTTTACGATCGTTATTTTATTGTTTGGTAATTATTAATTATTTAACTATAAATGAAATAAAAATCGTAACGATAATAAACTGTGAATGTTCATAAACCGATTGTGTAGCTGATACATAACCAGAGACAGGATCAGAATCACTTTTTAAATATTTGGAAGCGTTCTCATGATATAATACAAAACATTATTTTGGGCGGTTGTAATTGCCAGTCTCTTTAACTACGACAATTTAGGACTTAACCTACATCCAAGACGATATCGTCCACTTCCATAGCAACTAATTCTCACTAAAATACCTCCAAACAAATTCCTTGCGGAGCTGGTTATTGTGGGGGGGGGGGGGGGGGCTTGCGCCCCAAACCTCACGCGTTTCGTCAGCTTACGTGTCCCGAATATTCTTTTCAGAAAAATTGTCACCTTAATGCTAGTGTTTAGTGCTTAGTGCTTAGTGCTAGCAGTATTGTATTTACTGCATTCACGGCACCATCCTTTATGAGAATAAAAAGAAATTGAATTGAAATTGAATTGAAGACACAGTACCTTTTTATCAGATATGGGCTTGGATTTACAAGGGGTCCAAAGCTAGGCTGCTATAGAGCTACGACCAGAAATATACCTACTTTGACCTCATGTATCCAGGTCAAGGACTTGCTTAAGTGTTTAAAACTATAATCAACTCCCATTATGAGTCCTAGATCCCTCCCTGAATATACATCAGTGAAAGAACCGTAATATTCCTGTACCAAGGCTGATGCAAGTGCTCTTAATGCGCGCAGCAGTGCCTAATAGGAAGTATAAAAATAAGGGCTGACAGTGTCTGAAAGCTTTGCAAGAAGGAAATATTAATGAGATGATCACATAGAAGCGTGTTTGCTTCTTTCTAGCTGAGTTCTTTGCACACAGCTGCGGGACAGAGAATATAATATTACCTCGACTAAGGTGTGCATGTGCATGATACTCAAAACCTTGTTAAAAATTCTAACTCGCTGTTGATAATTTAAAAGAGAAACGACACTTGCTTCGAAGCATCACGAGGGAAGAGGTCCTGCAAATAATGACACTGGCTATTTTAAGAGACAAGAGTTGAGGGAAAACACACAAGAACCCGTTTTACATAGCAAATATTAATAATTAGCCTGTCAAAGAACTGAACAAGCCATCTTGGCTGCGTTTTGTATTGAATCTTCACGACAAAAGCTGTCGAGGAAGAAATATTAATAGGTACAACACCCCTACATCTTTACCACACGTGTATAATTAAAAATATAGGACTATACACTGTTCCTTGTCAATTAAAATTATTATACCATACTTTTAATTGAAACAGTGTATAGTCCTATATTTTTAATTGCACATGTTAGGGTTTCTAAGTTTCCGTTTTTAATAACTTTTACCACACGTTCACTCAGAGAAATATTAGTAAAGAAAAAGAAAAAGAAAGTTTGAAAGAAGATTACGTGTTTGTAATTAGTTTGGATATCGTATTGCCAATTGAAACTTTCAAATATTTGCAAATGGGTGGAAAGGATATTTAAATACGTTTGGCATATATTATCGTCAGGTCCCTAAACGCGCTCTTTAACAAGCGAATACTTATATTAAGTGATTTAAGTCTAGAACTTACAAAGAGAGTATTCTAAGTAGTTTGAAATATGCAAGGCTTGGGCCGTAGGCAACCAGCTTCCCTTTGGTGTAGTTTTCATCCGGAAACGTGTTTTGCCAGGGCAGCAACTACCAATATGAGACGAGGGAGGTCCAGCCTCCTTTACCTTAAGGTAGCTTTGTTAAGATTTCGTCTTAATCCTCTACAGCAAAACACAACCCTCGCTTACCTACCTACCTAACATTGCATACGGAAACACCAAATACCTTGTAATAATATTATCTTCAACGGTATACTAGTCCTAACGAAAGTATTCGTATACCGATCTCAGGTCATTGTCTACTACCCCTTTCAACTGCACCAATTGAAAGAAAATCAACAGATACCTGGCGTTCTTTCACACACTAGTAAATGCACTGTTCGGCATAGTGGAGTGCACAGGCTGTTTGACCACACCCACCGTTAGGTAACCAACGGAAAGTTTTTAATTTTCCCCAATGGACCTGATTAGATTTGATGGTAGGAATTAGCGAAGTAGAAAATTAAGTTGTCTCCTTGGACTCGGCTGTGTCGTAAGAATCAGAATACTTTCGTTGGGGCAACTTATCTCTATTCAAGAGCCAGCCTGCGATCAAGAGGTTCCGCAACGTTCTTCCTGTCAACCTGTCTGCTGGTCCATAGCCCTTGTTTCAATCGTTGATTTCATTATTAGTAAACTCAAGGTGCTGCAACCCCACCTCGGCAGACGCATCTTGTAAGTAGCATTGTGTATCTGACTCAAGACAGATCAATCACTTTTATACACTTTCACTTATACCTTTTTATGTACGTCAATGGCAACTATAAATATATTCACAATACAATATTTTTCCCGAGAACATACACTCTTTATCTAAGGCCAAAATCCATACTATATCTATCCCTTATAGAAATAATAGTTTTTCGTAGAAATCCCTGTTACAGGGTGCATGCCAGCCTTACCTGATGTGCCCTTCTTCAGGTTACTAACTAGGTATAAGGTGTTTGGATAGTTGAGAAGAAATGTCCGAGGGCTGATAGTATGACTCAATCCCAGCATTTGCCTTTATGACTAAGGAAAACCTTAGAAAAAAACCTTCAGTCTGGACTGCCGGTGGTCGGAATCGAACTGGCGACCTCCCGAATTAGAGTCTCGCGTCTCACCGCTGAGCCACCTCTATCGGTTTTCTCTTATACCTTCGCACATCCTCCAATGACAACTATCAACATTCGCAGATGTGTGAAATTCTTCACGACAGCGTAACGTCCCATGAGGCCAGAAATGCGTCGTGTGTACCCTTAGCACGTTCTAGAAGCCGCTTACATAAAAACACATTAGCCACCCCCTCCCCCCCCCCCCCCCCCAAAGTCAGCACATCGCAGCGCATCACCCTATGTTCACCACCTGAAGACGTGCGCGCGCAATTATATTTGAATGTTTGGTTCGTGTTCTGCACACGAGTGGCGCCAGGTGTGCTGGTTCGCACGGGGACATATCTTGCTCTCACAAGGATAATCCATTTCAAAGTTTTGTGTTTCGTTTCGTTCTGTTGGTATATAAGATTTCTCAGTTTCCATATTGTCTATTCGTCCGTCGACACAGGGTGCCAGAGAATATATGTTGTCGTTCTGTTGGTAAGCTTTCTCAGTTTCCATATCAATGATATGTAACACCTATGTTCCATATTGTCTTTGCGTCGATATAGGGTGGCCAGGAATATGGAGTTGTCGTTTTGTCTCGTTCTGTATAAACTAGTTTCTTGTTATATAGCAGTTGGTTGGACCCAAACTAGCTTTTAGACGGTTCAATGTTCGTTCAAGTTCAAAAGGGCATCAAGTAAAGAGAAAAATTTTTGGTTGTATTTTAGCATCTATCTATGTTTTGATGCTTTTTCCCTTCAATTCAAGAAAACTTGAACAGAACACTGATTATTTAAACCGTAACATTTGACATTAGAATACGATGTTTTTATTTGGGACATAGAACAATTTTGATATCTATATAGTGACTGGAGGGCACATCCCGGCCCTGCTATAGGGAACTCCCTAATTGTCAATGTTTGTTTTACTAATGTAAAATAACATGTAATAAAACCATAACCATAATGAAACCAAAGCAACCCTAAGGATCCCCCAACTAGGGGACATCTTTGCATCCGGGTCTAAGGCTGAATGGCCACCTACCCTGCGCAGCCCAAGATAACTGTTAAAATGACTTAAAAATAATTTAAATTTATCAGAAAGTAAAACAAATTATGGCATCTCCTAGAGAGTTTAGTGCACTTTCCAATGAATGTTTCGTTGTTCCGTGTTTCAAAATTAATGTTATTTTATTGGTAAGGTGTGTTGTAATAACATAATGTGTACAAGGTAATATTACTGGTGTGCGTTGTCCAAAGAATGTAATTAAAAAAATGAGGATTTTATATTTTTATGTTATTATTATTATTATTATTATTATTTTATTGAATGTATCACAATCATACAATCTCGGTAAAAACCGGTGTTAACATGTTATACGGACGTAATGTCAAGTATTTCCATGTGTCTACCTTATTTAAATTCATTAATCACATGTTTCTAGTTTAAACAGTCATCAATCTCGGTCAAAGCCGGTGTTTACATGTTATTAGGACAATACGGATGTAATGTCAAGTATTTCCATGAGGTACCTTGTTAAACTTCAGTCGTTACTGTCTTATTAGTACTTGTTCATAGTATTATCTTTGGTATTATTATTAATTTTTATTATTATTATTATTATTATAATTATAATTATTATTATAATTATTATAATCATCATTATTATTACTATCATCATTATTATTATTATTATTATTATTATTATTATTATTATTATTATTATTATTATTATTATTATTATTATTACTATTATTATTATTAGTATTATTATTATTATTATTATTTTATTGTTGCAATACATACAAACTCGGTCAAAACCGGCATAAACATGTTGTACGGACACAAATGTCAAGTATTTCCATGTGTTTACCTTATTAAAATCTACTTAGAACTACTTAATATATCTTCTTCTTCTTCTTCTTCTTCTTCTTCTTCTTCTTCTTCTTCTTCTTCTTCTTCTTCTGCTTCTCAAATGCCCAGATTTGGCTATACTACTTAATATATCATTGTCCACATTATTTTTTCCAAACCGAACTGTGGATGCTATGTACGGTCGTGGCCGATTTGTACTCATCCCAGCATTCGCTCTTTGTACGGTGGAAACCACGAAAACCACCATCGGGATGGAGAACTTCTTGAAGTCTTCATTCTTCTTAGTTCAAAAATTTTCGCACTATCCTACACGTGTTCAAAATAATTGCTTTTTGCATCTCGATGTATATGTTCGGTTGGAGACCAATTAGTTTAATACTGTCATGGAGTTTACGTGGAACAATGCCATTTGCTGATATAATTAACGGTATAACAGTTACATTATTCTGCTTCCACTATTATTATTATTATTATTATTATTATTATTATTATTATTATCATTGTTTTATTTTATTATTCTGATTAGTAGTATTAGTTTTAGTATTAGTAAAAGTATCAAGACACATTTTAATATTAACACTTTACAACTCTCTTATTATGGATTTAATACAATAAAAAAGGGGGCTAGAGTTGAATGTAAGGATCTTTAAGTCATTGGTGGAGGTGCCGGGTTTTAATAACATTATTTATTTATGAAGATTTCATTCGGTTATAAAACTTATTAACAAATGAAGATGATTACAATTTCACATTTGGAAGATAGTACGCGAGAATTTTATTCGGAAGATCACAGGTTCAATTTTTAATTCAAATTTCTTAATACAAAATTCTAAATCCTAAATAATCTTCATAAACCACAGTTAACGTATTTCGCAATCATCTTGTTCCGTTTATTAGATTCGAAAACGCTCCCTTTGAGCGCGTCCCAAACAACTCGGGAGGGTTCCAAACAACTCATCTGCACGCGTATACACAATAAGCATTTGATCCGCGTTTCAAGTGCAAAGCTCACAATTCCTATTCTCTGGGATTATGATCTCTAAATAAATCATTTCTCATGCGCTTTGACCTTTGACCTTTCCTAACACGCCCTTTCCGTTCTCGATTCATTCTTGAGCTCGTGAACGAAGCATATTGCGCTCTTTATGAATTAATTACCAAGCTTGGTGTACAGAAGACAGAATAATATCTGTTAGCTCTCGAGCTTCTTAGACCCGTGTTTGCATGTCATATGAATATCACGTGGTTGCAGCAACTTGTAAATGTTTTCTATATTTGATCGTTTTGAATGCTGATTCAATTTAACTTACGCAGACTCGATTTCGGAAGAAAAATGTTGATGGTTGGTTATCAGACCGAGGCTGGATGGGCGGCATATCTCCTGTAATGGGTTTCAGGGGAAGTCTGCTACGGAGGGGGGGAAAATGACAAAACTTGAAGTTAAATCGCGCCCATACAGCTTAGTTTCTGTTGCAGCTACCGACGGCTGAGTAGTAAACTTTCCAAATAAAACAGATTTTAACGGGAAAGTTTAGTTTTTAAGCGAGTCGTGTACGGAATTATTAGCGGGGATGTTGGTTATTGGTTTTGGCCCGGGAAGAAATCGATCGTTACGCTAAAACTTTTCATTTTCTCATTCTATCCAAATGTTCCGCTCTAAAAATAAGTATGAAATACGTTTTTTATTTTTTTCGCTACCCTCTCAGCCACAAAACGCTTTTTAGTGTGGGTGTTTTTGTACTATTGGTTCTTCGTTGCTTACCTGCTTCAAAGTCATCGTTTATATATGTATGCGTTTCATATCGCTACATTTCAATCGATCCTTAAAATAACAACCCCCGACTCAACTTAATTCTTATTCGAGAAACATTCTCATATGTAGATTCCGTACAAAATAAAAAATGCACAACACCGATGTAAAAATGCACAAAATCCAGAATTTCAATAATGCTAGTCCCGGTGGTCTAGACTTAAGAGGTTAATGCACCCACCTGAGAAGTGAGATACCTGGGTTGTATTCCCAGTCGGAGTTGGTTTTTTAATATCTGGATTTTTCAACATGAAAACAAACCGTTAATCGAGCCCTGGTCTTTCTCTGTTGAAGCAAGAATAAACTCACACGGCCAAGGAGCCACAGTTTACCTTTATCTGTCAGCAGACTGTTTCACGGCAGTGTAAGCTGATTCGGCGATATGTGTGACAGCAAAAAGTGATGATAGGGGTCTCGGAAAACTCGTGGGGAAACAGAACAGAACGGAAAGGAAAGAAACAATGTTACTGACAATCTCTTGGGAAAACTGTATCGTGGTGTAAAAGCTATTCATAGGTTGCACGTACGTCACATCTTTGCACGTGGCGGCCACATTTGTGATCTAACTTTGACGTTGCCATGGAAGAAAG